>CM066995.1:81356161-81383661 GCA_033977485.1 Hydrangea macrophylla | reverse complement strand
GACGCAATGGAGGAATCCTTTTCAGGTTGAACTCACAAGTTCATTGAATTATCTGCATATTACTATACCTCACGCTTGATTTCTTATTATTTTCTTTATGATATTTGACTTCAACTGAAATCTTTAATTGCACGAAACGCTGTTTTTTAGGAGCTACCCAGGTCCCTGGAAGGTGCTTAGAAAAGTAAGAAACAGATATGTTTGCTTGCATCAGCAGGAAGTTATGCCATCTCTCAAGGAAGTAGCATTGGATATTCTTCCATCTGTTTAAATCAAATGGTAAGGAGTTTTCTTTTTTGTTATTTATATTAGCTTCATGAAAAAATTTAGTTTTAGACGAACACCTTCCACTTATGATGCACGGACACTTCAAAAATGAAGCTCCAAGAGCACTTAGTGAGCACCGAGTTCGGGTGCAGCACAGGTGCGGCGGGTAGTTCTTCGCAGTGCTTCCTGAGTTCTTTGTGGGTTTTGGGTGCGGCTGGGTGCATTGGAGGTGCGGGAGGGACACTTTGGGGTTGCGGCGGGGCACTTTTTGTAAAAAAACGAAGTTTAAAAACAAAGTTTGATAAAACTGGGGGTCCAAAAAACAAGTAGTAGAAAATACAAACCCTCAGGTTCGTCTCTCTCTATCTTTCTTCTCTCTCTCTCTCTCCCGCTCTCTCTCTCTCTCTCTCTCTCTCTCTCTCTCTCTCGCTCTCTCTCTCTCTTAACGACGCAGCTATGTAAAACCAACCTTTATAAGAAATTTCTCAAAGCATTAGGTCCACAGCCCTAACCTATTCACGGCGAACCTCTTCGATTTCACTTAGCCAATTGATCGTCGCCGTTGCCATCACTGACTGGTGGTGCTGCCATCATCGCCGACTCCTGTTCGTAGGTACAACTCTCTCTCTCTCTCTCTCTCTCTCTTCGTTGGTGGGTCACCCAAACCCATTATCTACCTTCTTCTTTTTTTAGAGTCTTTGCATTTGTGTGTATCTACATCTGAAACCCATTTTCTAAGTTTTTTAATATTCTACTTTGGAGACTGTTTGTCTGTTTGTAGATGAGTCTATTTTATAGGAGAGAGTCTCTTAAGTGAACTGGGTCGAGTAAACTTACCAAGTGAATTGACTTTTAAGCCTAAAAGAACCCGCGGGTCAGCGGGGGCGTGCGGGTCAGCGGAGCAGCCCGCGGGTTCTATCAGGCTTAAAAGGCAGTTCACTGGGTAATTCACTCAACCCAGTTCACTTAAAAGTCTGGTTGTATTTTATAGATCTATATTATATGGTATCAACCCACTACCACTACTTTAACCATTACATAATAGATGCAGAGTTGCAGACAAGAAAGGTTAACATAAATTATATATATTAGGGCTTAATAAAAAAAGTTTAATGAAAACAAGTGTGTGTAGTGCTAGAATGGTTCTAGTATAGTAAAATATATATATATATATACTCTGTTGTCAATATCGTACGATTCGCGATACGAATTTACGATTCGATACGATTCATCATGAAAGCGATGCGTATCGATGCACGAATCAAACATGTACAAGAATCGAAGGTGAAGCTTACGATTCACAAGTAAATCTTAGGATTCGACTCGCGATTCTTACGATTCACATGATTCACTTGACTGCTAGGCACAAAACTTAATGTTTTCAATTTTTTTTTTTTTTTTTTTTTTTCAATTTTTTTCTTAAAAAATTGATTACCAACCCTCTTTTAAACCACTTTGGATATGTTTATACAAGCCTAGAAAAAAAAGGATATGTTTATACAAGCCTAGAAAAGAAAAGGATATGTTTATAGGGTTTTTTTAATTTGTTACCGAATCTTACGATTCACGATTCGCGAATTCCGATTCGATTCACGAATTCCGATTCGATTCACATGTATTATTTCGATTTACGATACGAATCGCGATTTGACAACTATGTATATATATAATTTAATAGTTTATATAAGTATCCCGCCGCACTCACACTCTTGATTTTGGAAAAATTGCCGAACTCCCTGCACCCCTGACCGTTCTTCATAGCTTTCCACCTTTTGCAACCAGGTATTTGGCTAAAATGTTATTTTACTATTCCAGGTTTGAATGCTCAACATAAAGTTTAGCGACTATATCGAACACTGCCTGAGGAAAGTTTTGAATGGCAATTTCTGAAATTTCCGCATGGATTCAAACCTCTCAGATTAAACCTCTGCCTTTAAAATACCTATTAATGCCCACCCCCCCCCCCCCCCCCCCCCCCCCCAATCCCGTCTCTCTCTTTTCCCCCTGATCTTCCACTCAAATAAGTTTAAGGGACTGTTTGGTACGGTTAAGATTTGGTTCTGTTGTTCATAAGTGAATCAGTTTTATGAATTGAATTGTTTGGTAATTTGTCCTTTTATTGTGTAGGAGTTCCTGCTCAGTCTAAAATTAGTCTTAAATAAAGTTGTTAGACAAACCAACATCATGATGTTCAGAAAGACGGAAAGCAAATGACAGTGGAACTGGGTCCTATTTAACGCATTCCCAAACAGGCCCTAAGTGAGTTTTTACCATGAAGGATCTACTTTTTAGCTCAATTAGACTCGGGCTTGGTTGCGAATTTGGAGAATGTCTTGTCGCATTCCCTGTCTGCTGGCGGTTCCTTTTGTTCTCAAGGTTTGGTTTTTGGTTCCTACTAGTATTATCGGAACTGAAGCCCTCCGATCCCTTTATTGATTCAGCTAGATACTTCTTTCAATGGTTCTATTTCCTAAAGTGTGATTAATTGTAGGATTGAAGTGGTCTAAGAGGAAAGGAGCAAAAAACTTGCTTTTTCTGCTGAATCCCCAGAATATTTCTGGGTGCTGGTTAACAATTAGAGTGATTGGTTGGTTTTGATATACAATTCTTTGACAATTCTCTTCTCTTGGGCACATGTATTATAAATCTTTCAAACTAATCTTTACGTCTCAATATCTACTAGCTGTGATTAGTTATAGTCCTATGTTAAAGAGTTCATTTGGAGCTCTCCTAAATGATTTTTGTTTAGAGTTACGCTAGTTTGGCGTTGATTTTTTTTAACCCAAAAGTAATTTTCTTTGCAATATTATCGGAGTTCATCTGAACATAAAAGGAACTGAAAAAAGAATCTCGTTATCTATAGAACTGTCCAAGGGTTGACATGCGAAAAATATTGTACAAACAACCTTATTGTATTGGAATCATCGACGCATTGTCTGATGACCCAGAGGATCAAAATGATAACACCCCAAAAACCACTTTTACATTTGTGTAATTGAGAAGAAAAAAAATAGAATTGGAATCCCAAATGTTATCTAGGTAGACCACTCTTCATATTCTGCTAGGGATCCCATTTTGTCAGGACTGCAAGTGATAATCAAGCGTGTATGCATGAATATCAAAAGGTCTTGAGCCAGGTCTTTGGCGCTGATTTGGTCCGACTATTGTATCAAAATGATGCAGGTTTTTTATATCAAAATTTGACAATTATATGAGGCTATTTTGGCGACAGGTTTTAGAGTTTTTAAGTGATTATGGAACTTCAAAAATTAAAATGAAATTGTATGGCAAAGCTTTTGTGATTCAATCGCAGAAAAATAAGAGCCAAAAGTTGGTATTTTGTGATTGAATTGCATAAGCATAAGCTGTTGCCAAACAAGCCCTGTACAATATTGTTCATTTTTGAAATGGTGTGTAATGCAGTGTGTAAAGATGTGTGTCCCATATTTGTGGCCCCACTCTATAGAGTATAGTTGAATAGAGTCTAGTAGCAATTGGGGTCTCTGCCAAATCTAAATTGCTTTCAACAATCAGTCGGTTTACTTGCCCCTGTGTGTGCGTCAGTCGGAACCAGTGGCCCGTGTGGACTTTGCGGTGGGCCAATTGTGTGGGGCTTGGGGTTGGGTTTGGGTTGGATTGGGTGTGTGCGTTGGGGTGTGTGTGCGTGTCCAGTCCGGACCAAGGTAAATGCTCAAAAAAAAAAAAAACAATCAGTCGGTTTACTTGGGAAAAGAGATTTGCCAATGTGTGGCTTTGGTCCACGGACCACAGAAAAAAAGTTCGTTGACAAGTACTCCTACTCGCTCATAATTTAATACATATATATATATATACACACACTCACGGATGTCGGTATGTGTATCAGTGTATGTATATACATAAATATGCGTCTTGGTGAAACTATTGTTTCTCTAATTTATAAATTATACAGTACTTTTTTTTTTTGGGATAAGAATTACTCTCTTCGTTCTATTTTATGTTTTTTTTTTTTTTTGGGAATTCAACTATTTAAGGGGACAAAAAGAATTTACACATTTTTCACAATTGTCTATAATCGTTGCACTCTTTTTTTTTTGTGTTGATTGCAGTGAAGGGTAGTTTGTGAAATTAAATCAAATTTGCATGTTAATTAAAAAAAATAGACAATAATTTTGACACATCTAAAAAAAAAAACGGAGAAAGTAGTATATTCTTACTGAGTGGTGCTAGAGACACACCACAAAGCACACCCCAAAGCACACCTCATGCTTTGTGTGCATGTACCTTGGGCTTCCCTAGCGGTTCCCAAAAAAAATGTGGGCCCTGTGTAAAAAAGTTCCACAGCCCAAGATACATGCATTTAAAGCATAATGTGCTTTGGGGTGTGCTTCGTGGAGTGTCCCTAGCATTATTGATTCTTATTTCCATCAGTCAGTCAACCCTCCAAACACATGCAACACTCCTACCAGTAACCCCTTCCTCCTAATTATTAGTAGATCCTTTCCCTTTTCCTTTACCCCCAAGCTTTCTTTTCTCTTGTGTATCTCTTCTTCCTTCTTCTATATATATATATCTATATATATATAACACCAATACATAACCAAGTCAGTATATCTATACACACCAAAAACAATACCATGGAAGCTGTTGATGGTGAAATTCTGGTTGTACCATTCTTTGGGCAGGGCCACCTCTTCCCTTGCATAGAGCTTTGCAAGCACCTCTCCTCCCGGAATTACAACATTACCCTCATCATCACCTCTAATCTCTCCTCTTCTATCCCCTCCTCCCTCCGCCACCACCCCCTAATCCAAGTCGCTGAAATTGCCGCCTCTTCTCTGCCTCCTCCGCCTTCGGTGGAAGGACCCGATTCTGGACCCGGAGCCCAACCATTTCACCGGCGCCACCAGCAAATGGCTGAGGGCATAGAGTCCCTTCTTTCAACCCGAATTGACAAACCCGGTTCGACCCGACCCATATGCGTTGTGGTTGATGTCATGATGAGCTGGAGCAAAGAAACTTTCATGAAGTTCAACATTCCGGCAGTCTCTTTCTTCACCTCCGGCGCATGTTCTGCCGCCATGGAGTACGCAACATGGAAGGCTCATGTAGATGACATGAAACCGGGTGAGACCCGAATACTTCCCGGGTTACCCGAAGACATGGCCGTTACTTATTCGGATATTAAACAACGGCCTCACAGGCCTCCCCATGTTGGTGGCAACGGCGGTGGTCCACCTAGACCGGATGGACATCAACCCGATCTTCCTGGACCGCCAGGCGGATTTAAACATGGTCCGCCTGTACCTGGTAATCAACCACGATGGTTGGAGGAGGTGGAGGGCTCGATCGCATTGTTGATCAACACGTGTGATGATCTCGAGCATCCATTCATCGATTACGTGGCCAATAAGATTGAAAAACCTGTTTGGGGGGTGGGCCCGCTCTTGCCGGAACAGTATTGGAAATCACCCGGTTCAGTTCTTCATGATCGCGAAATAAGGCCCAAAAAGCAGTCAAATTACACAGAAGACCAAGTGGTCCAATGGCTAGATTCGAAGCCACATAGGTCGGTCCTCTACGTTGCATTTGGTACTGAAGTTGGGCCCACTTTAGAAGAATATGCCCAACTTGCTGAAGCATTAGAAGAGTCGGACCAGTCCTTTATTTGGGTGATTCAACCCGATTCAGGTAAACCCGGTCCACCCCGTGCATTCTTTGGTGGTGAACCCGGTTCGGAGGCTAAAGAAGAAGGTGGTTACTATCCTCATGGCTTGGATAGCAAAGTTGGTGACAGAGGTTTAATAATACATGGATGGGCACCACAATTGATGATACTAAGCCACCCATCGACCGGTGGATTTTTATCGCACTGTGGATGGAACTCCACGGCAGAGGCGATCGGCCGTGGGGTCCCATTTTTGGCTTGGCCTATTAGGGGTGACCAATTCTATGATGCCAAATTGGTGGTGTGTCATCTTAAGGTGGGGTACATGGTAGCTAATGGTGATCTCTCAGTGAAAAATGAGGATATAATACAAGGAATTGAGAAGCTAATGGGTGATAATGAAGTTCATAAGAGGGCGGCTTTGTTGCATGGAAAATTTGAGTGTGGTTTTCCTGCAAGTTCGGAGGCTTGTTTGGATGCTTTTAGCGATTTCATTATTAGCCAAAAAGCATCTTAAAAATTGTGTGTGTGTGTGTGTTTTTTTTGTGTGTTGGTGATTGGTTGTCAATAATGAAGCTACATACATTATGACAAGGCTTATTACATATATAATGTTTAATTTAGTGTTGTGAACCTAATTGTTTTTTTTTTTGGTAGTTGTTGCTTTCTCTATGACCAAAAACACCCTAATGTAATTGTTCCAAAATTTGTGAATTTTCTATCAATCAATGAAAATATAATTTAGCACATATAATAGGTAAACTAGGATTAAATGGACTTCCTTGACAAAGACAACTACATGGGGAAATAATAGGCATTGAAGCATTTTAAAGTCTTGTAATTGGATCTAGCAAAATAGCATTCATGCACAAAGATGGCAGAGCATCCAAACTTGGGCATCTACCAATATCCATGGGGCAAATCAACAATTGCGTATTATTATATAACTTAAAGAAGCTGTTTGTGAAAGCGAAGACTCTTTTTTGTGGTTTATAAGTTAACTAATTCTACAAATTTAAGTGTTTGATGAATAGTGAGTATCAACTTTTTGCATCGGAATTCGTACCCAAACTAATAACTCTATTAAAACTAGTTCTTTGTTAAACAACCATAACCTTAATTCTCATTTCTCACAATAACTACTTAAAAAGTGAAACTTTTACTCAACCTGATCCAATTTTAGATTTTTCCAACACTAAATTTTGCTGCCTAAGCAAATTAAAACGAGAATAAAGACAAAAGCCATGTATAACCAATTAAATGCATGCCAAACCTAGTGTCAATAGAAAAGAGAGAGGCGACATACCATGTGTCTTCTTGGTCGTGCAATGCAATTAGGGGTGTTAACCGGTCGATTCGGTTTGGTTCGATCCATTATTTTAGCAAATCGATTGGTTTTGAATCGGTTCATTTCGGTGTAGTGTATTTTATCGGTTTGGTCGGTCTATCGGTTTTCCTGACACCTCTAGATGCAATAACATATCTTGTTGAGAATGAAACGCGTGAAAATATCGACTCAATCAAAATCTAGAAAAATTATGTTTTTCCATGCACCAATCACACGTGGAAACAATAAAACCCCAATTTTTTTATTATGAATTTAAAACCCAAATTTTAGAAGGAGAATATTGTTAAGTTATCAATTGCCTCATAAAATTAAGTTATTAATGAGTCCATCAATACATATTGAGGAACACACTCTTCTACATGCAATTTCGCCTCGCAAGTGGAGAGGCGACAAACTGAACTCCAATATAACTTAGCGCAAGGATATAGACTAAACCTTTTTTTTTTTTTGGCACGGACATAGACTCAACTCTATTATAACTTAACTAAGTGCAAAGAAATAATGACATACAAATATGCACATGAAAGAAGGGAACAAAGACTCAACCTGAGACCTCCCACAAAAGACTCGGATACCATGTTAAGTCACAAATTACTCCAAAAGCTTAAACTATTAGAGGATAGGCTCAAAAATGAATATCAACCTTCAACAAATATCACCCACTAATCCAGGTGTAGGGGCGTCCAAGCCACACTCCCTGGTGTGTAGTTTGAGAGTAGCTGCACTCAATCAAAGTTTAGTGTGAAGGGTCGAATTCTTCGGCCAGCCTTCGATGGGTTCCCACATCATAAAAAATATATCACCCAAAAAAACATGATTGTACTATTTTGACATGAATTATTACAGATGAAAGGCCTTAACATATATCTTGAAACCCAATTTGCATGACCCAAAACTTTAATCCACGGAATTTTCTGTCAATTATGTATAATTGACATTTGTAACACTATTTAACCAAAGTGGGACAACTGACCTACCCTGTGACCCCAACATGACCTAATTGTAGACTATGTTTAACTAAATGACCAGACATAATAGTACCCGGGGAGGAGCCAAGATTCATTGCAATGTTTGCATAATTTTATATGGTATTACTAACAAGTAAGGAGTGTATGGATATATTTTGCCCCTTATTTTTAGGAGAATCAGTCTCGATAAAATCATATGGCATCCCCGTGATGCCCAATGTTTACTCCTAGGACAGGATTTAAGCTCCCTAAAGTTTAGAAAATCTTCTTTTTAAATGTAATTTTTGACAATTTGTAGTTCAGCCCAGGTCTATACTTTTATCTTTTAAATTTATTACCACACAATTTCTTACCAAAATATATGAACAATTTCATCTTTATTTCTTTTTTCTTTTTTGATTGTAACAATCTCATCTTTATTGGCATTGTAATTTTGAAAATGTCAGCGACAAGTAACACAATCGGGAAATTAGATCTTGAATATAGCTTGTAATCTAAATTAATTGGTGAATGACAAATCGCAGCCTAATCTTATACGTGATGGACAAGGAAATGGCAAAAGCGGACGAAAAGGAACAAGATGAAAGGAAACGTACAGGCAAAGGTGATATTAATATCAATAATGCTTGGGGCACCAAAGTACACAAAGAACTTCTACAAAATGAGTGGAAAGTCTATGTGGCACATTGGGACCAGCCAGCAATTAATAGAAATTGTTGGCTGGTCCCAATGTGCCACATAGACTTTCCACTCATTTTGTAGAAGTTCTTTGTGTACTTTGGTGCCCCAAGCATTATTCTATAAATATATGTGACAAAGCAATTTATTATGTATTTTGTGTATAATGACTCAAAAACCTGTCACACACTGCGTCGACAAAAAGAAATGTCACTTTTTGTGCACCAATTGTACCATTTTGGGCACCTCGTACCACCATGACAACCCACAAGTAGGACTTGAGAATTGATGATGTAGGCAATGATGTCAAACTTCCTTAATCTACAAGTTCTTAATTCTCCTAAAAATGGATGTTCCTCTTTTATATGATACATGCTAGTCTAGGATTGTATCATACACCCCAAATTACAACATTTTGGGATCAAACCACTAGAATTTAGCCTAGAATGATAGCTCCTGCATTAGTAGCACGTATCTGCTAGGACCTAAAACAAGAGAACCACAAGAGCACCCTTGAAGTAGGCCATACCTAATCCCAGCCCCATCAAAATCGTGATGACCAAAGCCAGTCATAAGGATTAATCGACACGAGTCTAGCCTCCCTCCTGAATTCACCGATAGAGACACAAACCCATGACCTCCCTCCCAGCAAACCACATGCGAGTAAGTAATGAACACCATCCTTGGTTATCGTATTTAATTAGTTGCTAGTAGTAAAATTACACATCCCAAGAGACAAGCAATTGAGGCGAATCTCATTTCTTTTTGAGTGGTCAAGGAATTTCCAACATAATACAACTGATATATAGGTTTCACCACCACATGATCTTTCAATGCCTCCTATATAAACAACGAAAGCCAATGGTGTGATTGCATCTATATTGCACAATGACACCACCTGTCACCTGATAAATTTTCTTACAAAAAGCTTTCAAGATGAGAAAGAAGGGTACTATAACTCAAACTGAGGTAAATAATTACAGCAAATAAAAACTAAAAATTGAAAATAAGAAACACTACAATTCTATACCGGCCATTTACTACCTCTGTGCAAAAACCCCTTTCAGGGACATTTTTGATAATTTCATCCCAGGGAAAAAAATGGAAAGAAGAGATGGGATATATCACATTCGGAGTGAAACGTATGTATATATACTTGAAAAAATAAGACTTGTATGCTCAGTCGGATGGATCTGAGTCTAGCTTTGGGACTATAGCAGATGACAGTTCTAAATGAGAAACACGGACAGCGCCTATTAACTGTTCTGGTAATTCATCTGCAGTATTTGCCTGTGAATAACAAAAAGGATTGCAAACCACTGCACTAGCTTAGAACAATACATAAATATATGCATGTATACATTTATCTGTTTACGTACATGTGAAATAAGAAAAGAGCGAATAAGAAAATAGAAAATAAAAATAACAATTCTTCTCTCTTCATGCTGTGTGTGAGTTTCCGCATGCAATAACTACAACATATTACCTGGACAAGGAAAGCCATGTCAACTACCAGTGAAGTAATTACACCAAACACAAGCCCCAAAACTCCATTAGCCACAGTAGAAGAACCGATATCAATATCAATCTATAGAAAGATCAAAAAAATCATATTCTTATCCGTTGGGCATCTCTACGTGTTAAATTCAAGTATTACGAAAGGGAGAAAAATATATACTTCCAAGTACTTGGGACCACGAATATAGTTGCAGTCAACTGCTTTTCCCAATAAACAAGGGGTACTTCCAACACTCTGACGCACAATCCATGAACCCTGCAATCATGATTGTCACACCGTGAATCATGTAGCCAAATTTATGAACCTTCGTATCATATCCTGAGATTGCTTTAGGAAAGAAATATTTTCTATTTATGTGGATATACTAAATTAATACATATAGAACCACATGTTCAGTGCTTAAAATAAACAAAATATAATATAGCACCAGTTTCATGTAATATCAAAGGATCAAAACCTTGAGAGTTTTCCAGTTAAAACTTCAGAGTTCAAAATTATGGATGAACCTCAAATTGACTCGCTAATCGGTCAATACTAACCACCATGCCTGCGATAACAAGGACACATAGCAAGGGGGAAGAAACCCAAAAGCAGAACAAATAGGAGAACCAGAGTCTAAATGGAGATAAATAGGCCCTTTCAAGTCTCAAAACATGTAGAAATCTATAAATGTAAGTAGTACTACAAGTGTTGAAATAATTATGATATGATTACGGGATTTATGCTATGTTATTTTAGGTCATGTTGACCGTTATTATTTTTCTATTTAATGCTTTTATTTCTTTCCTTAATGCTTTTATTTCTTTCCTTCTTTTCATATTCCTGTAAGTCTATATAATCAAGAGATTGTAAATAATAAAACATGCCTTTGATTTATAACTTTTCTACATGGTATCAGAGCCTCCCCAAGGGGGATTTTCAGATCCACCACCACCATACACCACCTAAACACCACCCCACTACCAGCCGGCAGCCACCACCAGCCGCAGCCTACCCAGGCCACCCTGGCCTAGCCGCAGCCCTCAGACCCTCTTCCTGACCTAGCCGCAGCACCCCCAGCCCTCCCTGACCTAGCCGCAGCCCCCCAGCTCCCCACTGACCTAGCCGCAGACCTCCAGCACCTCCCTGCCCTAGCCGCAGCCCCCCAGATCTCAGCCCACTCTATATGGCCTTGTAGACCTCTCACAGTCACCATTTTCTTCTACATCTTCCATTTTACCTTCTTGTTGCAACCGTAGATTCTTGTTTTGATTGGAATATAATTCTCTGCGTGTTTTTGGGTCCTTCTATGGACCAGTGAATATAGGTTATTTTTGGGCATCCTTCATGGTGCTGTGACCTCCTTCCTTTGCGTGCTATCTTTCCGTTGGTACCTGTTCCTATTCCGCCATTCTGTGATTGTTGCGGGTAATTATTGTGCGCATATTCAAGATGTCGGATGATCTTACAAAATCGACCGTGAATTCGCAGCCTCTTAGGACTGAGAACATTGTTGTTGCTCATCCTGATAACCCGAACTTAAAGATCACTACTTCTCTCTTTAATGGCCAAAACTTCCTGGCTTGGTCCCAGTCCGTGACATTGTTTCTTAAGGGCCGAGGAAAAATGGGGTACATCAACGGTAAAATTCAAGCACCTAGCACCGAGGATGCCACTTATGATAAATGGGAGATGAAAAACTCCATTGTCATGACTTGGCTTGTTCATTCTATGATTCCAGAGATTGGTGAGGGGTTCTTAGACATGGCGACTGCCCAGGACATTTGGGAGACCATGGCTAGTACTTATTCCAGAAAGGGCAATTCTGCCCAAATATTTGAGTTAAGACGGCTAATTGGTCGATCTGAACAAGGGGAGATGAGTGTTCTCCAATATTTCACGTCTCTATCTACTAATTGGAAGCGCCTCGATCATCTCTTGGACTACAAGCCAGTTTGTCCCACTGATTCCACTGCTTATAACAAACTGGTTGCTGAAGAAAGGGTTTTTAAATTTCTTGAGGGCCTTCGCTCAGAGTATGATCCAGTTCGTAGTCGTGTTTTGGGTATGGATCCTTTGCCTACTCTTCAGGAGGCCTTTGCTTACATACAAAACGAGGAGAGTCGTCGTTCTACTATGCTTCCACCTGCATCTACGGAGAGATCCGCTTTAGTTTCTGCTCCTCACTGAGATGGGAACCGTGGTCGTGACACTACGAGTGAATCTGGTTCTTCTGACAAATCAAAGCAGTTTTGTGACTACTGTAACACCAAATATCACACCAGGGAGACCTGCTACAAACTTCATGGTTATCCACAAGGAGGTCGAGGGGGTCGTTCTGGACAGTCTAGGGGCCGTGGTGGACGTGGAGGTAACGTTGGGGGCCGTGGTTCTCATGCCCATCATACAGAGATTATTGATTCCTCCGTCATTGCTGATACACCTCCGGCTCCATCTCCTGCTTTATCTGCCTCAGATTTGGAGAATCTTCGTCGCTTGATGTCTAGACTGGATACACCTACTACTGCCTCATCATCTTTTGCTCATTCAGGTAACTTAGCCACTTCTGTGAGTGCATTCCATTCTCAATCTAGTCACCCTTGGATTATTGATTCCGGGGCGTCTGATCATATGACTGGTTCATCTTCTGTATTTTCCGATTATAAACCATATTCAGGACAGGAGAAAGTCAAGATTGCTGATGGAACCGTTTCTTCGGTTTCAGGCAAAGGTTTAGTTCGTGTCTCTCCCTCCTTATCTTTATCTTCTGTTTTGCATATTCCTAGTTTTGCCACCAACCTCTTATCTATCGGTCGTATTACTCGTGATAAAAATTGTAGCGTCACATTTTTCCCTTCTCACTGTGTTTTTCAGGATCTTATCACGAGGAGGACGATTGGCAGTGGTAGAGAGGAGAATGGTCTTTATCTTCTGGAATCGCAGGAACCACCACATCTAGCACATCATTCTACTTTTTCCGGTTCTACATCTGGTGATATCATGCTTTGGCACAGGCGGCTAGGACATCCTGCCTTTAGTTTACTTCAGTTTTTATTTCCCTTGTTATTGTCCAATAAAAATGTATCCACCTTTCGGTGTGAGGATTGTGAACTTGGCAAGCACCACCGTGCTTCTTTTTATCCTAGTAATAATAAAAGTATTGTTCCTTTTGCTCTTATTCATTCTGATGTTTGGGGTGCTTCTAGAATTGCTACACTTAAAGGTCATAGGTGGTTTGTCACATTCATCGATGATTTTTCTCGTGCTTCTTGGGTATATATGATGAAAGAGAAGAGTGAAGTTCACTCAATTTTTAAAAATTTTCATAAAATGATTTGTACTCAATTTGATGCTCGTATCAAAATTATTCGGTCAGATAATAGGGGGGAGTACTTTAAATCTGGTCTTGAAGATTATTTCTTAGACCATGGCATCATTCATCAATCGTCTTGTACCAACACTCCACAACAGAATGGGGTTGCTGAGCGTAAGAATAGACATCTCTTAAACACTGCTAGGTCTATGTTATTCTCTGCTCAAGCTCCAAAGTCTCTTTGGGGAGAAGCAGTCTTAACAGCTGCCTATCTCATCAATCGATTACCTACTCAAGTACTCAACAAAAAGTCTCCAGTTGAAGTACTCTCCAGTCCTTCTTCCTTGTTTTCTATCCCTCCTAAAGTCTTTGGTTGTGTGTGTTTTGTTCATAACCATGCCCCAACACGACGGAAGCTTGATCCTCGTGCAATTAAATGTGTCTTTGTTGGTTACTCACCTACACAGAAAGGCTATAAGTGTTACCATCCTCCTACCCGGAAGTGGTATGTCTCCATGGATGTCACTTTTTTCGAAGAACAATCTTATTTCACTCCTCAGACACCTCTTCAGGGGGAGACGAGGCATATAGAAGAGTTGTCTGATAATGTTGAGGTTGCCACTACTCCTAGTGATAGACTTGATGTTCATGTGCCAATGCCTAACGTGACTGTGTCTAATTCATTTGAGATATTGGGGACTAATGAAAATGAGGATGAAATTGATAGAGAGGCAGATGAGGAACTCACCAGGAAAAGAGGAGGAAACCCAGAACAAGGGGATGTAGTATATCAGCGAAGAACTTGGAGGATGAAAGATAAGACCATTGCTCCAGATCCGCCACTGCCACCTCCTTCTCCTGATGAGAACCTAGGTAACTCTGATTCTATTCCTGTTATTGATTCTCCTGTCATTGATGATCTAAATATTCCAATTGCTACACGTAAGGGTGTTAGGTCATGTACTCAACATCCTATATCTAACTTTGTCTCTTATAACCGTCTCTCTCCTTCCCATAAAGCTTTTGTGTCCAATCTTGCTTCGGTGTCTATACCTAACCATGTACAGGATGCACTCACTGATCCCAAATGGAAACATGCTATGATTGAGGAGATGAAAGCACTCCACAAGAATAGCACCTGGGAATTGGTTAACTTACCTAGAGGGCACAAGACAGTGGGGTGCAAGTGGGTGTTTGCAGTCAAACATAAGGCAGACGGATCAATTGAAAGGTACAAAGCACGGTTAGTTGCAAAAGGTTTTACACAAACCTATGGGGTAGATTATGAGGAAACATTTGCCCCAGTTGCTAAGATGAATACTGTGAGAATCCTGTTATCTCTTGCTGCAAATTTAAATTGGCCCCTACATCAATTTGATGTGAAAAATGCGTTCCTACATGGAGATTTGACAGAAGAAGTATATATGGATATTCCTCCAGGTTTTGAAGACTCTAAAACCAAAGGAAAAGTTTGCAAGCTTAAAAAGTCTTTATATGGGCTCAAACAGTCTCCAAGAGCATGGTTTGAGAGATTTACTCAAGCTATGTTAAAATATGGCTTTAAACAAAGCCAAGGTGATCATACACTATTCATTAGACATTCCTCACAAGGGAAAGTCACCGTTCTCATAGTGTATGTGGATGATATCGTCTTGACAGGAGACGATGTGGAAGATATGCAGGAGTTGAAGAAATACTTGGCCAAGGAATTTGAAATAAAAGACTTGGGAAATCTCAAATACTTTCTGGGAATTGAGGTGGCTCGAAGCAACAAGGAATATTTATCTCCCAGAGAAAATATGTCCTTGATCTTCTCCAGGAAACTGGAATGCTAGGGAGTAAGGCGTGTGATACTCCCATGGAAGCTAATCAGAAGCTAGGAGATGACACCGATGGAGCAGTGGTTGACAGGGGGAGATACCAGAGATTGGTGGGCAAGCTTATTTACTTATCACATACGCGTCCTGACATCGCTTTTGCTGTAAGTGTTGTTAGTCAATTCATGCATGCTCCACGTGAATCTCACTACAGTGCTGTTCTTCGTATTCTTAGATACTTGAAGTCAGCTCCTGGAAAAGGACTGTTTTTCGGTGTACATGATCATCTTCAGGTGGAAGGTTATACAGACGCAGATTGGGCAGGCTCAGTCACTGATAGGAGGTCCACCTCAGGATATTGCACCTTTGTTGGAGGAAATCTTGTTACCTGGCGTAGCAAGAAACAGGCCGTTGTATCTAGATCAAGTGCTGAAGCGGAATTCCGAGCTATGTCTCAAGGAATTTGCGAACTATTGTGGATAAAAATTCTTTTGAGAGATCTTAGACTTGAGACTACAGATTCGATGAGGTTGTACTGTGATAATAAAGCAGCCATCAATATTGCCCATAATCCAGTGCAACATGACCGAACTAAACATATTGAAATTGACAGACACTTCATCAAGGGAAAATTGAGCAGTGGAGTGATATGTATCCCGTTTGTGAAGTCTGGTGAACAACTGGCAGATGTTCTCACTAAAGGTCTTGGAAGCAGGAATCATCATTTCTACCTTAGCAAGCTGGGCATGAGAGATATCTTTGCTCCAGCTTGAGGGGGAGTGTTGAAATAATTATGATATGATTACGGGATTTATGCTATGTTATTTTAGGTCATGTTGACCGTTATTATTTTTCTATTTAATGCTTTTATTTCTTTCCTTAATGCTTTTATTTCTTTCCTTCTTTTCATATTCCTGTAAGTCTATATAATCAAGAGATTGTAAATAATAAAACATGCCTTTGATTTATAACTTTTCTACAACAAGTTCATCGGTAGATCAACACACTGCATGGGCTGACGTGTATGAAACCAACACAAAATTGCCCAAGGCATCTCACCAGTTTCTGGTGAGTGGCAAACAATGCCAGGTTATATCAGCCTGAATCCTACCTCTAAGGTAAGATGAACCTCTAAAAGTGTCTCACTAGGGATTCCTAAGGCTGCACACTAGAGGTCACCCTGAATCCAATCCACCTAGTCCAAATTATGGCCCGCAACCTCTAATATATATCAGGATTGAGCACTCTGGCCATGTTTAGGAACTAACATCGTCAAGTTTGGCTGGGTTGAGAGTGATGATCGCCTGGCTTTAGAACATCAAGTCCAACTAGAGAACAACACGATTAATCTTTGCTTTTCGGGGGTGATATATCACTAGACCAAGTAATTAGTTGTACAAGTACATTTTGGAAGTTATTAACCATCAACCAAATTAAAGTAATACAACAAATTCAAAACAGTTAGACAAATATATACACACATATTGACTTGAGACTTCTACAGAAAACTTGAAAAGTACGACAAATACCTTGGGAACTGATGGGATGAGCTTCAATCTACCATTTCGAAACTCGTCATCACCATCAACAAACCGTTGCAACAGAGATCCAGGTGCCAAGCCATTTGTCACGAAATAGAAAACCATACTATAGTGTGTCGAACCAGGTACCTTCAAGAATACAAGGTTACATCTCTTCCAGCGTCTAGACAGGTCAACTCTAAATTCAAATCAGGTAAAAAGCAAACTTACTTGTACATTTACCACCACAGAGAAAAGTCCTTTATCAGAGGCAACCTAGAAATAAGTTTATAAACAAGCTCATTAAAACTGTACATCATATATAGATTCCCTGCACGTACACATTCAACTAAAGCCCAACCTATTTTCTCAATTTGGTATGAAGTATGTCTTTTTTTTCTTTTCTTCTCTTTTTTTTCTTTTCTTTTTTTTTTTTCTTTTCTTTTTTCAGATTTTGTGTATTGCTGAAGATTTTTTGGATCTATTCTTCACTCAAATCTTTTGCACCCAGTCATCAAAATTTCAACTCTTTCCATTTCAACATTGCAATAAGAAGAGTAATCTCTTCTGAACATAAATCAAAGCATAAACTGCTACACCCAAAGTTGCCACCACCCTGATGACATTCTATTACATGCATAAACGTCCACACTTGGGAGACTTGAAACGAATAGATGAACTGCGCTACAGCTCAAGCTTTCAAAGGAATAGGTCGTTAACACAAAGTCTGTGACCAGACGATTTTGCCCGCTTCTATTCTTTATTGTCCCTTCTTATACTTTGTAATTAGAATGTATAGGTTTAAGAAATTACTTCCAAATCAATTAGTAGCAAATTCTGGGAGAGAAATTCAAGTCTCACCAAAAAAAAAAATTAGAACCCATCTAAAACGAGATGATATATAACATTAACACATATATTGTGATTGAAATCTTTTAAGATAGAAAACAATGAAGACAAAATTTGGAACTGCTGAAGTAGAAGACAATGAATAAAAGACGAACACACTAGATGCCTTTTGATGACAGTCTATGTTAGACAGACTGGGGTACGGGTGTCGGGTACAAAGTCGGATACGGTGTCGGTTTCGTCCAGAGTTCAAAGATTTTACATTATTTTAAAGGGCCGGAGAGAGAAGTACCCTTATCCAGGTGTCGTGTCAGGCACGGGTACTCTGCACATTATGAAGGGTCCGGGTAACATAGATGACAATAAAGGGAATGTTGACATAATGATCATCGTGATGATGTTTATAAAGCCTAGGACTGAGGTAGAAGGACATGACACGATATGAACATGGATACAAAGGGGAACCCTAAAATGTAGGATCTGAGCACAATTATGTCACGGCAAATAGTAACTACAGTTTAGAATATGATTACATAATTACGAAGCATACTTATTCCCAATTTCAAAAGGCCCTTACTATTTCAACAGTATGCAGAAAAGAAAAGCACAGGATCTTGAAAGTCATCCAACCCACCACTACTGATGACACCTTGTCCACAGTTAAGCTTCTACTAACATAACTTACAGAAACGGAGACAACAAAAAAGGGGCCACAACATCAAAGACAACAGTATAAGCTATATAATACCTTTGCCGTGACAACCACATTTCGAAAAAGTGATGCCTACAATACTTACTTGTGCCGCACAACCATGGCGCCTAGCAACGTGATCCATTCTTTGTGTCTTTCAACCAATCTACGGCAACAAGATCCATTAAATGTTTACCAGCCGAAATCTTCATACACACAATGCAGATTTATCATTAAACAATACAAAAAAGGGTCATAAGGTTGGCTCCTACTTAGAAAGCCAAAAACACATAGGAAACAGGCAAAAAAAATCAGGAGACCTTTGATTTGTCATAACAAAAATGTTTGCTGCGAACTCTAAAGTTGTTTCCATCAGATATTCTCCAGCAGTCACGAGCATTGTCACGGTCATCACGTCGTAGGTTACCAGAGAAATAGGACAAATCGACTTTATCCGTAGGTTCTTCTTCAAAGACTTCAATTCATGGAAAGCATTTTGAATAGAAGGCCCGTGTGAGTCGAAATACAAATACTGAACGCCAGATTATAAATTAAAAAAAAAAAATCTTAGTCATCATTACCAGTTGGCTTGACTTCATTCTCCAAGCTAGGTGAGGCTGCCTGAAAAAAAATTCAAAATATGTTCTTTGAAATAGTTTTTAAAAATAGAATTTTAGTGAAAAGCCCCTCATATTGAATTAAAAGAGTTTAAAGGACAACTTCAAATTAATTTTGGGAAAAATTCCAAGATTGATGGACATTAACACTGATAAGTCCTTTGACCCATTCAATTACACAATTTATTACTAATATACCTATCCCTCATTTGCAGTCGTAGAGAGAGAGAGAGGCGACACCCACCATTGCTCCACCAACCACCGCCACCACCACTACCGCCCCTCATATTGAATCAAAAGAGTTTCATATTGAATTAAAAGAGTTTAAAGGACAACTTTAAATTAATTTTGGGGAAAAGTCCAAGATTGATGGACATTAATACTGATAAGTCCTTTGACCCATTCAATTACACAATTTATGACTAATATACCCATCCTTCATTTACGGTCGTAGAGAGAGAGAGAGAGAGAGAGAGAGAGAGAGAGAGGCAACACCCACCATTGCTCCACCGACCACCGCCGCCACCACTACAGACCACCGCCATACCAACCACTGCCCACCACCAACCACCGCAATCGCCCAAAGGGACGGAGGGGATACCACTAAGAACCAGAGGCGAGACCGCCGGCAACCACCATCGCTTCCACCAACATTGCCTTTGTGGTACACCCTTGTGGTGTTTGTTCTCGCTTCTTTGTGGGGGTTGTTTGTCGCTCCTATGTGAGTGCAAGTGTTTGAGCCTTGGTATCTACTCTCTCAGTCACTTACTCCTTAGAATTTTGAAGGCACGTGCTTTTTCACTAATGGGCATTTTTGTCCCTATTTTTTGGAATGACCTTTCACTAAAAAGATTTCCTTTGTTGGACCTAATGCTGAATAAGTACCATAAAATGGACTTATCACTAATTGTCCATAAATAAAAAAACTTATGAGAGCACAAGTATAGGGCCAACCTCTTGGTCGACTGTTTGGAATTCTTCGTCCTCCTCAGAGTACTCATCCAACAGAATGGCATTTTTGTTTGCAGCATTTATTTGATCTAGAGAAGTACTGCGATGAATAGAAGACTCATGGGGCTTTTGACTCCTCTTTGAAGAAACAGAAGTTGATGCCATGTTTACCATTACTGGGATCCTGGGCGGAGCGATACGATCATCTGTCTGAGAAAACCATTCACGTAGTCCTGTAATTATAAAGAAAAAAAAAATAAGGACGAAGCAAAGAGAAGGATATAGCCAAGTGGAGAACACAATGATTGCACTTTTGTCAAACTTTTATGCTCCAACATTCCAAAATTTCCCCTCATAAATGCATTTAGATTAGTTGGTGGTGTGAAAAAAGAAAGGGCAAAACAATAAAGATTCAAAATTTGCTGTGTTGACTTTTCAACATGGACTAACATTTTGGGACAACCCAAAATAGAAAGTGTGCCCAACAATTTGGGACGCAGGGAGTAATAATAAAAAAAGTTACAAGGTCGATAAACTCCCTTTCTGCCTTGTTCATCGTATCAACATAACAAATTGGAAGATATCTATATTATGCTAAAAGGAAAGAATCTCGGAGAAAGATACATAATAAATTAAAATAAGGAAATGGATTTGGAAGAAACGAATTTTGAGTGCCATTGCACCAAAATTTTAGTGCCACCTACCAGAACAAAAGAAACAAACAATTAGGTGTAAACAAGAAATTCTCAAGGAATGGAGGTTCACCCTGTCACAATGGACTCAAGTACAAACAAATATGACTCACCAGCAACACTATTTAACACCTGAATGAGACAATGTTGCTGAAATGACGAAAGATAACCAACCCCCCACCCTTTCAAATCAATTTGCATAAGGTGCTGCACTTGTGTTCTTGGCCTCCCATTTCGAGGTTTCAGAGGGGAAATATTGAACCCCCCACCTGAGAGAGAACACATCACATTGGTGAGAACACTTTTCACGAATAAGATGTAGAAACTGAAAATTTTAAACATATTTAAATGCATTGAAAAATTAAAGAAATCTACTCTCAATATGGGCCCGAACAAATCCTGGTTGTGGACCACAGTTCTCGTGCTCCCTAGAACGGAATAACACAACTGCAGAATAACAAAATTATGAATATGGATAATTCTGCGGTAAGAAACGAGAGTACAAGTCAAAGAAATGAACCAGAAAGGGTAACTGAACACAATACCATAACTTCCGTCGTCATTTCGGCGCCAATAACGTACATAACAAAGGTCCCGGGGCCATATAAACCTGCCATGGCAAGCTTTGGTATTTAAAGGGGAAAAAGAATGCCTATCATCTTGTTTTCCCGAGAAGAGGTCAGGAAAGAAAGAGGGGAGACTTTATTGGTGGTTGAGTAACTAATAATCTTCACACTAGAAACAAATTTTTGAGCATTAAAGGAAAAGGGCCAGCACTGAGAAAGTAGATACAAAAGTACATGACTTCAAGGTCCATTATAGAGGAGATTGATCGTATAAAGGCAAGTTATACGGTTTGCTTAGTATTAGTAAGTAAAGATACCCTTCTCGGTATAGCAGTCTTTCATTTTCTTATATTTCTTCTTGTCCTCTCATATCTCGATCACAGACAAGATATTAAATGGGAATCAAACAACTCTTTTACTAGTAATTGATGTTTTGTCATCTCTCTGCCTCCCCTCTCCTTTTCTTTCTCCTTGATCTTTTTTGTTTGTACTTTTAATTTTTTTTTTTCCCAAGATCTCTGAATCATTAGAGAAGTGACCAGAGGATATAGGTTCTGATGGTACCCAAGACGTCTTAACACTATAATTAGGCAATGAGACGGTAAGTGATTGCATAAAATAACTCTAAGTTCCCCCCAGTGCCCAGCAATAGCCATAGCCAAGCTTGTCCATACAATAAAATTCTCCATCAGCAAATAACCAGAAAGCAAATGCACGTTTGTTTGAATTTCTATGTCCACAAGAACAAGAATTAAGGAAGTCCGAATTAAAATATCCATCCTGAGTTATTTGTCGGTAAAATATAACGGATACCTTGTCAGTGCCAGGCCCCAGATGGGTAGAAGCACGGGGCACGGTCAATGACATAGAATTCGTTGGACACTGTTAACTGGGTAAGAACTAAGAAGGCTTTGACAGTCCCGAAGTATCAACTATAAGCTCGAAACACAAAACTACAAACTATCAAATTCCTTCAGGAGTCCTTAAGGACTCTATGCTGTTTTAAGAAGCACATTTGAACAGCACTCGTCACTAAATTCTTTTGCAGCTAACCACCGGTCAAGTAAATTTGACTCCAAAAGTCCAACTTCAATTTGATCAAAGAATTAAATAATGGCCAATGCAAGTTATTACTTAAGTGTGTATAACTGTTTCACTCAATAAAACTACAAGAAGAACAATATTTCTTCTGGCTGAGTTATGAGTGATATTATGATACTCGCGTGGAAATTAAGTCATAATAGCCTGCTGCTATCTAAAGCATAAAGAAGCAATTGAATAGGTAGCAGAGAATGTTACATGGGAAACCAGTCCAGCTGAAGTCGGTGATAGAGTATTGCTGTGTGTCCATCTACCTCCTCGACTAAGCTACCATATTGGAAACTGCAATCCCACCTACATAAGGCATATAGCATGAACATCTAAAGTACAAAATCAGTTGAACAAACTATAACAAATAAAATTTTTGTAGGCCGTGAAGACCTATCCGCGGGCCTTTCTTGGTTCGAGTATTTCCAAAGCCAAGGACCTTTACTGCATATATGGGAGTGTGCTGACCATGCTACAATATTAAATCACCAACGCTCATAAAGCAATAGGTAACATCCCTTGATTAATATATAAGAACAAAAAAGGCCGGGAAAAATAAAAAAGTAGAAGAAGAAGAAGTCAGTCATCTGCATAGATTACTTTTGATTGCATCATGTACTCTACATTACTTGGTTTGTTTTGAAATTTTTATCACTTTCAATTAGTTAAAAAAACAAAATTATCTCAAGACGATAATGTGTATCAAATTATACAGAACAGACAGAATGGCCGAGGAACAATAAAAACTAACATCTTCCCTAATCTGGGATCAATTGCATGTAAGGAATGAGTAGGGGTGAAAGAAAACCGACTGCACCGACCAAACCGATTCGGTTGGTTTTCAGAAAATTTCTCCAGTATAAAAACCGAACCGAAAAAATACACTACACCAAAAATGATCGGTTTCCATGAAAATTCCACCGAACCGTTTTCACCCGTAGGAATGAGGAATGAATGTGTTTCCAATCAAGTAAAACAGAAGCAGTTTAAAACAGCTAAAAATGGGCTACGCTTAGCACTACAATGGCTAAACATGAACAATAAACGAGTGTAAATGCAAAACATATGATGAACAAATAGAAGGAATTGGGAAAAGAAAAACATACAAATGCATTGGTGAGAAGATAGAGATAGACAATATAAGGGTAAGATGAGGCATTTATATCTGAAGCACCAGTAGAGCGGGGTTGCTAAATAAAGTTGAAGGCACTACAACCAATTCCACAAAACATGGGTCAAGGTAGTGAGATAGACATAATGATACGAAGTTTATTTGTGTGATGGCCAATGATTCAAGAAAATATTTCTACATATGATGGCCAACGATTCAAAAAAAGATTCCTACATAGGAATGTCAAAGCAGTGGTCATTCTATGTAATCATTGTACTTGAAGTTCAACGCTTTTCTGTTACAAATTTATAACTATAAGTATTGCTGTACACTCTTTTCCGAGCAAGTATAATCTAACCCAGAAGACCCTGAAAGTTTAAATGTCACTAACTTGCCTCCAGTTTTTCTAGAATCCAACACACCTGCACTCCTTTGAAAATGAACATGTTTAAGCATTGTGTGGAGCAGCATATAACTTTTCTTCTGTATAGAATTTTTAAACTTTTTTTCCTACTCTTCTTCTATATATGAACAACCCCATCACAGTATCAGATGAGATATAAACACCGATAGAAATATGGCACATCTAGTGGTGCAAAGCCTAAACATGTTGAGTCAGTGAACTCATACAAATAAATATACATGGATAGCTATATAAATCATAAATGCTAACCTACTATAAAACCAAAAGTATGTATATTTCAATGGACAAAAAAGTCCCCGCCACCTTATTGAAATGAGGACACTAAAGTAACTTTGCAAAGGAGCTAAAGTAAATTACTCTAGCGCCCTCATTATTAAATTACTTTAGTGCCCTCGTCTTAATGAGGTGGCAAGGACTTTTCTTGTCCATTTAAAATTGAACACAATACTATTCCACTAACTTCGTGTAGTAGCAAGCTTCTGTTCATATACAGTAATTACTTATGAGGGCCTATGATCCTACAAAGGATAAGTCACAAATATTTTTGAGGGGCTAGGAATTCTGCTCCAGTATCATGTCACTCATCCAATCGTGTATCCCTTTTATCCAGAAAACATCAAAGTTTCGATTTTTTTTTAAGAAAAAACCAAAATGCAACTTCCATGGATTCAATAACTTCTCATTATGTAGAATTGAAAAATACTTGTAGCGGGTCCACTAAATCAAAGCTTTGCACCACCTCGCAGAAATTCAAAATGCAATGTAATATCTCATGCTCTCAGGAATCTTTAAGACATACAATATATCACTTAATCGTACTTCTATTTCAAGGAAGTTACGGCATAAATTTTAAGTCATATTTGTACCCCAGAAAGACTACAGTGACCCTCAACCATATCTGACCAGCTAAAGCTTTGAAGCTAAATTATTTCCTGTGCATATAACCAAAGAGCAGAAAAACCACAAGCAATCCAGATAACTCTACTTTTGTGGCGGAATACTCAACAAAATGAATTTACCATGTGGCAGTCCAAGGACCTGGTGAACTATTCTCTCTAAGGAGGGGATGCATTAATGCTACTTTTACAAATCGCAGGCAAAACCATAGTGAATCAATCTTGAAATTTTGTAGCTTTAGTTTTTACAACCTTTTCATCTACTTGCGCTGTGTGGAACTTACCGACATCTACCTATACTTCACCATCAAAGCTAGTATGCAATCATGTAAATAAGATAGTAGTTTTTCTGTCATAATTCGATGTGCAAGCTTGCTCATACTGCTATTAGGGGCTGAGCAGATGACATAATTACAAGGTAGCATATGAGTTCTCTATTCTCACAAACTCACTTAAATTAGAAGTCCCTATAATCAAATTGTTTATGCTTGTAACACATTCAAGAGGAAAGTCATGGCAAGGTATAATGCAAGGATCCCCAAACTGTTATGGATTAGTACTGAGTTATAGAACCAAGTGACAAAGAAATCATTTCATCAGTCAACTGAAAATGAAAGGGCAATCTAGAATAGTAAAATGGTTTTGCTGGGATACTGTCAAAGGGAGTTATTTGGTCATAAACACTTGCAGTGAGAATTGTTCATTGAGTTGTTTCTTCTTCTTTATTTTAAAAGTTTTTTAAAGTGACAGGATAAACAAACGCATCCAGCCTGTCAGTGCAATTGATGCACACTCTCTAAAGGGGCCTAACTTTTGGAGAAGTGGTGGAAAAGTTTTAAGGCACACGCAGGAAAATCCTAATCCATATGGGACATATTTAGTAAATCTGGTCATGTGTCAAGTTTTCATAATTTAACAATGTAAATCATAACTGTATCCATCAGAGTACCAGATATAACAATGCCCTTGTGCATAACCGTCGCTATGCTACTGCCACACTGGCACTCCAATTCTCCGATTCCCATAATAAACATTTTTAATATACCTAAATGAATTTGTTCACAACCTGTCCAAAAATCAAAAAAACATTATGGCAGATTAGAATTTTATTTTGTCAATTCCCATCCCAAGAGGTGCATAATTGATGCATAATGAAAACATATAGCTTAGAAGAACTCTATAGCCGAAAGCATGCTGCATAACATATAGAATACAGAAGCTTATTGATTTACATACATTTCAAAGAAAAAAGGATAAACATATTTGCGAAGTCTCTGGTCAAAAATGGAAGCAAACGAGTAATTGCTAGCAAGTGTATCTAATGATAAATGTAACAAGCTTCTCTTGAGTACGACAAGAGGCACCGTAACAAAACATATTCAAAATTAATCCATTAAAAAAGAAAAAGAGAAGAACAGACAAAAACCTTAATCAGAGTCAAGAGAACATACTCAAACCGTGTTGCATTCATGCTCATTACAAGCTCAAATACTTCTTCACAAGTAGCCTCGACAACCCCTACAGCCTTCATTGCTCTACTACAGCTCTTTGGCTGCATAGAGAAAATTATAAATGAAATATCGGCAGATACAACCTACTTGATAGCAAAATTATGCCGTGCACAACCAAAACAAAAGTATTGTTTCGTACAAGGAAATCAACTTCAAGAAGCTCTTCAAAAATACGAAGTCCTGCAGCGATCCATGCAAAAAGGGCATTATAAACTTGCCAAAAGGCCCCTTGAATGATAAATAATGTAATTATGACTGTCATCAATGTTAAACTGCGGAATTATACAAAAAAAATAGATAACCATTTTGGCTTTGAAGAAGACGCCAGTGCTTTGTAGATAATGCTTGATTGTTGATATTCTGGTTTGACAGGTCTGAATCTATTTCCCGCGTCCAGTCAAACACACATTCAGGAGGACCTGCCATATAGACATTGATAATTAGAGCCTAAAAATCACACAAAATTAACATGGAGGAATAAAAGAAGAAAAACAAATTAGTAAATTACCTCTTCCAATAGTTGTTCCCCGCAACAAAGTTGGACGAGAATCATCTTCATCCTCTGGGGCACTAAGCCTACACGAATTCAAAAGCATAAAAGAAGAGTTGAAGCATATTTTGAGTAAAAGCCAGGGCACCCTAAGTAAGCATTTTTAAAAGTAAGACCTTTGGAGCACTAACGTACACAAATGCAAAAGGCATAAATAAGTAAAACTGAAGCACATTTTGGGTATACCGGGCTCCTATGTTACATGGACTCTTCTAAATAGGAGAAGTACCCGTGTCAACACGACTCTTTGCGGACATTGGTATGACACTTGAGTAGGATCCTTCTAGTGTAGTTTAGTGTAATTTTCAACCAAGAAAGGCAAAGTACCCGTGTCGGATATGGCAATTCATACTCATGTCCTCCAGACACTTTGAAGAGTTCGTGTAACATAACTGGGCTCCACAAGCAAATTTTTTCGTTATAAAAGAAACATCAAAATAGAACATAAAGCTAACGTAATTCCTAGGAATACAATCAGAAATGATTTAAAGGCAGCA